>JAQIUQ010003576.1:550000-565000 GCA_030378365.1 Hybognathus amarus
ATATAGTGAAGCTTTTCACAATGCGTATACATCCAATGTCCATGGCACCCTTTACCGTCAAATAACATGTTTCGGTTATGGGTAGGTTTAGTTCTGGGGTTAGGCCACTAGGATGCACCTTCTGGCCCATATATATCTGCGTCTCATATTGACGCTAAAGGGTGCCATGTGCGTTGGATGTATACACATTGGCAAAAGCGTCAGTATATGACGCCTCGGGATGAGAACTGGCTGGACGGACAGATCCTTAACAAAGCTGGTCCATGTGGGAATTATGTGGGGCGGGAAATCCAAATGTTCGCCTTTCATTAATCAACATCAAACTTATCATTTATCAATTAAAACTTAAAGTATTAGCTTAAAGCTACACTGTATGATTTTTACCCCCATCTAGTGGTGAAAAAAGTATATGACCATCCAGTGAATATTAGTTTCTGTTCCTCTCAATTTCAATTTCTTTTTAACTCCTACGGTGGCCAATGTAGTCCAAGATTAATATGGCTTCCAGTTCGACCTCGTCCATAAGTGTTAACTGAAACATAAACGCGAAAGGCAAAGCTTGAATTAACGGGTATGTCCCTCTTTGGCTAATGTACTTTCAAGATGGAGGGGCAACATGGCGACCGACATTAGAACCCCTTATGCCAAGTTCACACTACATGATTTTAAAACGTTGGTCTGAACTGTGCGTTTCACACTACATGACTTGGTCTCAGTGAAATCAGAGTGTTCAAGTTGTTTAGCTGTTCACACCACACAACACAACGTGATTGATCCACAACAGGAGGTAACTCACTACACGAGCTGACAATGCACTACATGGAGATACACCCACGATCGGATGATAAGAGCAAGCTGTTTCAGTACTATGGTACAGTCTAAATCCTGAAAATAATCAAATAAATAACGAGTTGACAACAACTCTGGCACCCAACGATTCTATCTTGTCTACAAACCACGTTTTGTCATGGAAAAACACGCAATAAAACAAACCATAAATGACGCGAAACAGCACGTGCGCCTATACGCAGCGAAGAAGAAAACACAACACGTGAATAATGGTCAGACAGAAACTAGTGCTGCACACTGTTTGCGCGACGATCTTCTGCTCTGAGGAAAAAATGCAAAAAAAATAAATAAAAACTAAGATTTACCTGGTGTCCTCAACCCATGCGTTGCTATGATTGGCTGTACTCATGACATCACTGAGGTTGAGTCGCGCGACGGCTCTGGATATCTAGCAGGCTAGATATTTTTCTGGGCTCGGCGACGCGTCTGCGAGGCATCTGCGAGCGTTTTTGCTGCGTTGTTGGCTCTTTCATACTAACAGATTGGCGAGCGTTCATCGTCCGCTAATCGCCCGCGATTTGCATGCGATTACACCCTGACCTGTCGGCGAGCTCGCGAATCTGCAAATCGGGCATAAATCGGGCTTAAAATCCTGTAGTGTGAACTTGGCATTACCCGTATGTATTTTCAATGGCATATTATACACTCACGAGAATACTTTATTACTTGAACGAAGTAAATATACATTAATGAGCACATATATTTTTGAAAGAACTAAGTGTTTTTAGCTAAGAATAAACTAAAAGAGTTACACAGTGTAGCTCTAACGTTAGCCACTTTTCATGGCTGCTAGCTCTAACATTAATTTGAGCCTAGATAAATGTGTGCTAATATTAGGCAGTTAAGATTTGGTGAGTGGGTCCCATACCCTGGAATAATAATGAGCTAATGTTTGTTTTTTTAATGAAATGTGACTTCCTGCTTATTATGATGCAAAATTTCTACGTCATTATAAGCAGGAAGTAAAAACCTTATTTCTCCCATCTCAGGGGAAAATAAGGGAGTAAACCATGACCATCCAGAAATATGACTGGGTTTCTAAAGAGACAAAGCTTAATGCAAATGGGTGAAGTGTCCCTTTAATATGTCATGGAATTTATCTTATTAGACCATCACTGCAGCCAAACAAATTGTGTAGAATGACTAATAAATTGCATAATTGATCTTTATCCCTGGTCACCAATCGCCTGTGCTGGTTTATGTCTTTCATAGGACTGTGCAGTCACTTTCTTTCTCACAAAATACAATAATTTCAACTCATAACAATGTTTCATGTCCATTTATTTATTTTTTTGGTTGCTTAGTAGCTGTGTAATATGTAGGATAATGTGTGGTGGCCAGATATTATCACAAAATAAATGTCCACATCAGGGGTCTGATTACTCTGTTGGGATTTATTTGGCCATAATGACCGTCTGACTATAGAGCATGTCCATAATGTTTAATTTATACATGTATGGGTTGTTATTCTTGCAAAATAATAATCAGTTTCTTCTCGCAGGCGGGGTGCTACTGTGCAGTTTTCTTGTGATGAAGGATACGAGCTTCAGGGGTCTAAAAGCATCACCTGCCTGCGAGTGACAGACAGTTACGTTGGATGGAGTGATGACCGGCCTATCTGTAGAGGTATGTCGCTTTCTGTAAGCATCTGCTATTTTTTTCCCAAAATATTACATAAGCCAAAATAGTTTATTGTTTTAAAGTAAAAAAATATATATATATATATATATATATATATATATATATATATATATATATATATATATATATATATATATATATATATACATAATACATCAAACATATTTATCACAGCAGATTTAAGGCCATTTGTTTAATAAATAGCTATATTATTTGAAATCTCAGTGTATCTCTGCAGAGTTAAATAGCCTTGATTAATGACCTGACAATGAAAGAGGACAATGAGGGAAAAAGCGAGAGATGAGAGAGAGGAAATGGAGAGGATGACAACAGATCTCTAAAGCAGATTTCCTAAGAAGGACGAGATGGTATCGCTCAGCCAGTAATCAGCTTATTTAGCCTCACCAGGCTCCGATTAATTACTTTATTGAGCCTTACTTAATTTCTGACTTTGATTGGCTAGGACAGCCCCCAGGACTTCATTCCTGCTGCAGCTGTCACATCCCCAGAGAGATGCTGCCCACCGTGCTGCCACCTTTGCCTTAGGCCGTAAATTGGAGTGCGAGTCTGCCATTCTAGTTCTCTGGTACCAAACCCATGCATCTTAACTACATGCAGTTAAAGCCTGTCAGTGGTATGGTACCTTTAGAGAGCATACTATGGGGTCCAAAACTTTGCGAAATATATATTTTATTCAACACAGTCTCATGAAAGTGTGCATCTATAGCACGAATGTCATTTCTCGTGCCATTTATACACCAAAAATGTTTTTTTTTTTTTTTTTTTTTTTGTGCATATGCTATATTCACGGGTAGGTTAAGGGAGGGGGTGGGGAGTTTGTGCGTTTTACACGCCATAAAGTATGTATCATAAGCACACGAAAACTGCGTATCATATAGTCGTAAACTAATTTTGGTATATGAATTGCACAAGAAATTGGGTAATGACACGGAAAATTCAGCTTTGCCATTACAGGAATAAATAGTTACTTAATTAATTAATACATTTTTATTATTATTAATTAATTAAAAAAATATATATATATATATATATTTTTTAAATATACAAAATAAATAAATAAATAAAAACATTGCAGTAATTGAAATTATTTGATTAAAATAAATAAATAAATAAATACTTACAATCTTACCGACACCAAACTTTTGAACGGTGGTGTTTGTGTACACTGATTTTTAATATAAATTTTATTTTTATTTTATATTATATTTAAAACTTTAAATAAACAATAGCAGACTTTTTGACCCCACTGCACAGTAAGCAATGCATGTGAGTTTTGTTAGTAGGCTAACATATTACCAAAGAAAAAAATATATATTTTGTTGAGATTCAAAAAATTCAGGCTGTCCTATAAGGATGCTAGAAAAAGATTATCTTACTGTATAGCTCTACACCAACACACTCACACACATGAAGCTTTGGTTATACCTGCTCCCTTCTCCTTCATATTGATTATTTTCTATTGTGCTGCTCTGCCAGCTGTGGACTATTAGTCTTTCATTAGAGTTACATATCCCTTCTCCAACACCACCAATGGCCTTTGCCACAGTGGACCCCTCAGGCTTGACAATCTTCGGGAGAAAGTTAGTTGGACAGCTTTGTGATGAATTGCACCAGTTGCCTTTGTTTTTGATTATTTAACGATCAGTTTTTGGCACATCGCTGTGAGCTTGTGGCAAGAGTGGGAAATGGACCTGGAATTGGGAAACTGTCGGAATCACCAGATGGACCAAGTTCCCTTATCAGCCCCATTACTCATGTGAAAAGAGTTGATATTTAGCTATTGCTCCCTGGAACCAGTTTTTTCATCACTTGCACTCTTTCACAACTAATGTAGAGAATGATTATTTGTCTTGTTTCATTGATTTAACACTTCAAATGCCAGGCCATTATTCATAAAATGGCCCATTTTAATTGCATGCTTCAGGAAAATTGGAATCATAAGAATAATTGGTAATGGCGCCACAGAAAAAAAGCATTCATAAATCATTGTCGTTAAATACATAAATACAAGCATAAAACGCTCAATAATAATAGTGTCCTTGAGGTTCTTTTTCTCTATACATGTAGAAAGGATTGGTTCATTATTTGCAGTAGGCCCTATTTAAAAGGATCTAGGACTCACACAAGATATATATACAATACAAATGTGGCTTTTTATTGAATATTTAGAAATAAAATCAAGCTTTAAACCTTAATTAAACCTGAAATACACCACATATCATGAGATATGTTGCATTTATGTTGTATTTTTGTAGTGTTTTATTGGATATTGAGAAACAAAATCATTAATAGAATACCTTAATAGAATCTAAAATGCATCATGAAAAATGAGTTGTATTTGTAGAAAACTGAAGTCTTAGTGTTGAGTGTACTGTAGTTCCAGTGGCTTATAATAAAGAAATTCTTTGAAATGGATCCAAAAGAAGTAAACTTCCCTCGCTGTTAAAAATTTGGGTAACACTTTACAATAAGGTTCATTTATTAAACATTAGTCCATGCATTAATGAACGTATGAACTAACCATTTGTTACTGTATTTCGTCATCCAACACTATCTCACGGCCAATTTGTTTGAATTCCAGCAAATGATTAAAAAGTGTCTAATTCGTATGATTCGTACAACCTCACTCGTACGAAATTGTTCTATTTGTCCAAACCCACGTGATGGTTAGGTTTAGGGCGGGGTAAGGGGTAGGTCTATTTCGTACGAATTCATACGAATTGGCCAATTCGTAAAATATGTACGAATTAGCAAAATCTACAATTTCGTACGAGTGAGGTCGTATGAATTGTTACGAATTAGCCACTTTTTAATCATTCTCGTCGAATTCGTACGACTTGTTCGTGAGATCGGGTTGGTTATTCTTTGTTAACGCTGATTAATACAAATCTAGCTGTTCATTGTTGTTCATGTTAGTTCACAGTGCATTAACTAATGTTAACAAGATTTTAATAAAGTATTAGTAAATGTTAAAATTAACATTACCAAAGATTAACAAATGCTGAAGAAGTATTGTTCATTCTTTGTTAATGTTAACAAATGTAGTAACTAATGAACCTTATTGTAAAGTCTTACCAAAAATTGGAGATAGGACTTACTTGAAAAATGCTTGCTAAACTATCTCATTCAGAAAATGCTAGTAAATTTACAAAGATTTGCCAAGTAAAAACCTAAACATATTCATCAGTAGCTTTAATTAGAAATATTTAAGTTAAATTGGAATATGGAATTAAGTAAACTTTACAAAAAAGAAGTAATTTTAACTCAGCTAGTAAAAGGTTGATTAAAATCGATTTCCTTTGCCTTTGTATTACATTTCACAAAAACAATAATCTTGAATTGTATTAGTCATTTATAGTATGTGCTTTACTTAGATCATCTAAGTCATTTATATTACATCATGTCAGATGTTAAACATCATGTGAATGCAAACAGCTCAATACTTGTAGACAATACACAATGGCGGTAACATGGACATATATGTATGGATATGGAAAGTAATATATGGATATGGAATTTAATTTAGTTTTTTTAATTCTTGCCTGAACTAACTTTTTCAAGTAAATAACATTGTTTTTTTTTCACGTAGTATTTACTTCACCAAAAATCATTTTTTTACATTCATTCCCTCATTTTGGTCTGCCATAGGCTTGACATTTGCAACTCTTGAAATGAGCATTTAGAAATTGAGGGTTTCGGAACTGTTGGCCTGAATCTAATCTGATTGAATTCAGCTTGAACAATGGGGAACTTTAAATGATTATCTTTTTGCAGTCCTGCCCTTAACTTAAATGCATCTGGACTGTTTCACAGCTGAGCCCCTGCTAATAGATTTCTTCTAGTAATAGCATGATTAGTATGTTGGAGAATGTGAGTTTTAGTTTCAATCCCAGCAAACTTAATGCATTTCAAGTCCCAGAATTGTACGTTGTAATTGTATAACCAAACTCACCTTTCTAGAACTTTGCAGAAACTAAGAAACTGATATGTGACAATCTAATAACAACTTAGCATTTGGTGTATAGTTGCAGGGAGTTTACCTGTATGTTAAAACCTAAAACAAACATAAACAGGACATTTATTACAGAGAGCAGATAACCAACATTGGTGTTCTCCTTTGAGAACTTTTTATCCCTCAAAAACTATAAATGACTGTGTGTTATTAGCAAGCCCAAACTTTAAAGCAGAAACTTGCAGAAGACACACATTATGTTGTGAAGGTGAAAATTCGGGGTCAAGCGGCCCTGATGTTAATTAACTTTCCAAAGACTTTTGTTCTTTAATGTCAGCCCACCTTTAAAGTGTTTGAGGAAACTTGTGTGTGTGTGTGTGTGTGTGATAGGGGAGGCCCTGAGGAGCTCACCTCAGACATAGCTCATTAAAAGCTCCAGCTGGTCCCAGACCTCCAGAAACATTCATTTAGTGCAAACACACTGGCTGTGCCCTTCTTTCTCATTAGACATCGAGTACCTTCATTCAAGGAGGCATTTAAAGTCCTCCTGGAGGCCACGAGAGTGTCGCAAAAGACTTAACTTATAGACAAGTCACAGAAAAGTCATTCTAAGGTGACTGAACATTCAGCTCTCGTGCCAGTCCAATCAAAACCAACAAGCCAAGATCGATTATTTCTGGTAACTTTAACAATAATCAAGTTCAAAATATTGACTGCAGCTGAGGGCTAAGCCTTCATACGTGTTTTTTTATTTATTTATTTTTTTTTATTTAAAAAAAGTTTATTTTGTTACATTTCATCAGCCTGTAGGCCCACAAGCCAATCACAACCTTTCAAAGTGGGTAATAGTTTGATAAGTGATTTTTAGAAATGAAAGGGTTTTGACCTGCAAGGCTGACTGTTGAGTAGTGAGCAAAATGTCTGTGGTCCATGCTTTTCTTTTTAGGTTTACACTTCAGACTGATGTTGTGGAATTGAAATGTGCTTCACTAGTTCTTTAGACATGGGATAAAACATTTCAGACATTTTTACTTGCTAAGGATTTCATTGTTAACTAAAATCAATACTATTAGAAACATTGAAATACAGCTGAAATAAAATACACTCTTAGAAAAAAAGGTACAAAAGCTGTCACTGGGGCTGTACCTTTTCAAAAGTACCTAAAGGGTGCATATTGGTACCTTAATGGTACATATTAGCACCTAAAATGTAAATAGTAGCACCTAAAATGTACATAATAGCACCTAAAATGTACATATTAGCACCTAAATGCCTATATTAATACCTAAAAGGTACATATTAGCACCTAAATGTACATATGAGCACATAAATGTCCATATTAGCACCTAAAATGTACATATTAGCACCTAAAATGTACATATTAGTACCTAAAATGGACAAAAGTTTTACCTTTTGAAAAAGTACAGCCCCAGTGATGGCTTTTGTACCTTATTTTCTGAGAGTGTATAAACATTGGTGAAAATCTTAAACTAAATTAGAAATACCTTTGCAATAAAATGAAATAATTTTAGGTTGAAACATTACAATTATTAACTGGAAATAAATAACTAAAGCTAAAAAATAAATGAAATAAATTTAACTGAAATAGCATTAAAAATATTTATTAAACCAAAATTAACATGGAAATATAAATATATAAAATATAAAAATTCTAAATAATAAAACAATAATAACAACTAAAATAGCAATGTCACTACATGTGTGATTACACAGAAAAAAAATGATATCTGACTAAATCTAAATTTTCTATCTGACGATAATGGAATTTCATGGAGCTGAAATGACCTTGAAGTCAAAATTATTAGAAATATTTTACATAACAGGTACATATTGTTTTTTATCTGACTGAGAGGAACACATCTTTACCAAAATATGTTACATCTGAACATATTTCACAAATTCATCCAAAAAATAATTCCTCTGTAGATATTTTTTTTGTAGCTGGTTTTATACCATGTTTGAATAATCAGTGACTTTAAGTACAAGGCAATGTTAATTCCAAGCAAGGTCATTCGTCTCATAGACCAGTGGTCAGGTCTATCTCTTCAACCAGTTTTTCCAATCTTACACTTTCATATATGAGATTTTCTTTCACTCTATGAAGAGTCAAACTGCACAATTTACTTCAACATGCTTTGTCTCTTTTCTTTCAGCTCCTATGTGTGGTGGTCAGCTCCGTGGCCCTAGTGGCATCATCACCTCCCCAAATTTCCCAGTACAATATGACAACAATGCCAACTGTACCTGGATCATCACAGCTTCTGACCCTTCCAAGGTAAATGTTTCTGGAAGCGTGTTTGTATTAACTCGCAGCACACTGCCCAAACATAGCTTCATGCTTGCAATATTAGAAAAATTCATTTGCAATGAAAAAATATGTATGCCCAGACACAATCCACAGTGACTTTTGTCAACCTTTTCTGTGCTAAATTGGTGGGGAAATGTAATTTAAACTTGTGCTTTAGTGTCTAAAAGTTTGGGGTTTGTATTATTTTTATTTCTCTGAAAGAAGTCTCCTATGCAGACCCAGGCTGCATTTATTTGATTAAAAAATACAGTAAAATTACTCTTAATATCATTTAAAATAACTGTTTCTATTTTAAATTTAATTAAAAAATACATTTAATTATTGTTATGGCAATCCAGTCTTCATTGTCACATAAGCCTTTAGAAATAATTTTAATAAGCTGATTTTGTGCTCAATGAACTATTAATATCAATGATGAAATCAGCGAGGCTACCCATTTTTTTTTGGAAACCGTAATTCATGTTTTTTTCAGGATTCTTTGGTGAATTTATTTGAAATATAAATTATATTCAATTCATTAAATTTCTAAATGTATTTACTACATTTGTAATACATGTAATACATTGTAATACATTTCTAAATGTATTAAATGTAATACATTTCTAAATGTATTTACTCACACTTTTGAACAATTGAATATGCCTTTTTTTTTATTTTAGGTTGAATCTTACCTACCCCAAACTTTTAAACTAGTGTACTGCTATATGGAACTACTCTTACTGGGATCTGAAAGCATTATCAAATTAACTGAAATATTCAATAAGCTAACACACAGTGGGGCAGCTTTATGAAGTTTAGGCTTTCTGAGTGCAGCACTGTTTCTATGTGGGCCTGCTAATAACTGCAAGGAAAAGGCTACATATATATTGAGAAATGATGTGCAATATCTAGATATATAGCCTTTATATACTTCTGAGACATCATAGAAAAATGAAACATTGGTGATTATATTAAAGGAGAATGGAAGATAAAGAAAACCACATTGAGTGGCTACCACAGACAAAACTGCTGCGGTCTGTGTCATGACTTTGGCGTCGAGTTCAAGGCCATTTTCTTACTCGCTTGCCAGATTTTCTTTATCTAGGTTCAAATAAATGGCTTAACAAATCCCTCCCCTCATCACCATAACTCAGTTGGGAGAGAAGGGGAGCAAGAGATGGAGGGCAAATGGAATGGGGTGGAGCGGCTCTATCAGTGCCCCCTGCTCTCCCTCTGCCGCCCATTCGCTATTTCATCCTGTGTGTAAAGGACAGTTCTGCTTCACACTGTCACGGCTGGAGAGCGGGGCGCAGATGAAGATGGAACATTGCTGTTTTTTGCTCTTTACAACCGTAATGACATTCTATTTTCGTTCTGACACAATAGTACCCGGAGAAGATGTGAGGTTAGCTGTGAGAATGAGGCAGAACTGGGGCTGTATGAAATGTACCTGACAATGAGCTTTTGATTTCGCTGCAGCTGGTTTGGTGCCCGAGCCAAAGACTCTCCTAGTGTGGACAGACCCCGGCAGCTGTTAAAGCCTTTAGCATCACAGTTCGCTAGTGTTTGACATCATTTAGCATTTAATGATCCATAATGAACATTTTAAAATGAAGTGTGCATATATATATATATGTTATATATATTTATATATATGTTATATATATATATTTGTTTATTTTTGGCACATCAGACTGAACGTTATTATGTTAATTTCGGTTACATATCATGCTAACATGCTATGCAAATAAGTCTTAGAAAAGCAAGACAACAGACTGTGTCATTTATTTCCAAACATGGTAAAAATCTAATTTACAGCCTAAATGCAATTAAACACAATAAATGACATAGAGTGTAGGGGTGTAACAACCGTGCCTCAATATATCGCAATACAAAAATGCTACAATACGTATCGTAGATAGTGACAATAAGTATCTTGGATAAGTCCCCCCAAAACAAAAAACACTTTAAAGTTTTCATTGTTTTAGTGTAAGTACTACATTTAACTACTATATAATGTCGATTAGAATGCATAATAATGCAAAGGCGGGAATATTTGTGGGTTCTGATAATGCCAAATACCTGATGTTACCAGTAAAAAGTGGCCGACATTATTTTAAATATATCTAGTCAGTGAAAGCGTGCAAGCCTATTCATCTATTAACTAAGTAATTTCAGCTTCAGAATCATAAATATTTTTTATTCTGGTGTCACCATTGTCCTTGGGTTACAAGCACCAAGTCCAAGCCTATTCATTTAAAGCTACAATGTAATATCAAATTTAGCATTTTAATCAACAGTACATTTTTTTTGTTAAAGCTACACTGTGTGATTTTTACCCCCCTCTAGCAGTGACCATCCAGTGAATATTAGTTTCTGTTCCTCTCAATTACGATTTCGTTTTAACTCCTACGGTGGCCAATGTAGTCCAAGATAAACATGGCTTCCAGTTCGACCTCATCCATGAGTGTTAACTCAAACGTAAACGCAAAAGGCGAAGCTTGAATTAACGGGTATGTCCCTCTTTGGCTAATGTACTTTCAAGATGGAGGGGCAACATGGCGATCGACATTAAAACCCCTTACCCGTATGTATTTTCAATGGCATATTATACACTCACGAGAATACTTTATTACTTGAACAAAGATATATATACATTAATGAGCACATATATTTTTTAAATAACTAAGTGTTTTTAGCTGAGAATAGACTAAAAGAGTTACACAGTGTAGCTTTAAAGGGATACTCCACTTTTTTGAAATAGGCTCATTTTACAACTCCCTCTGAGTTAAACAGTTTTACCGTTTTCGAATCAATTCAGTTCGATTTTCTGATATTTAGAAGAATATCTGTAACCAGATTGTTTCTGGTCTCATTGACTTCCATAGTAGGGAAAAAAATATACTATGGTAGTCAATGAGACCAGAAACGTTCTGGTTACAGATATTTTTCTAAATATCAGAAAATCGGCTGAATTGATTCGAAAACGGTAAAACTCAACTGTTTAACTCTGGGGGAGTTGTAAAATGAGCCTATTTCCAAAAAAAAAAAAGTGGAGTATCCTTTTAACCTTTAACCATATGTATCGCAATAGTATCATATTCTGAGTTAAGTATCGTGATATGTATCGAATCATGACATGAGGGTATCGTTACACCCCTAATAGAGTGGACAAATACATAAGCTAGTGAGACTGTTAGGATGTTGAAGAAACAAAAGGAAATGGGACCCCTATAATGACATTTGGCTAACAGTGTGATATGTCTAATCATCCGGAACGAAGTATCATCCTGAAGTTCAGGAGGAGCCGAGTCTTTAATGCCTCAGTACCGTATTCCCCGGAGCTACAGTTAAAGATCCTCTTGCTTCTCAAAGATGTCCATTCTATTTATGTCGACCATGGTGCCTAATGACGAGTACTGCAAAATGAACTTGGAACTAAAGAATGAGGGAAAACAGATTTAACTCTGCAGGGAAATGCAGCATGTGGAACCGCACCGGGCTGAATCCCCCGCTCACAGACAAACATTAGCTCAGAGTCTAGACGCTGTGTTTCTGCCTCAGATGGAGGGATCCCCAGAAGGCATCATAATAGAGAATAAGTTGTTCATGAGAAGACATGGCTGATTGCTTTTGTTGTCCTCTTCATTTTTTAATTATCAGTCTTCCTTTTGTTCTGTGTGCTATCGTCATCCAGCGGGCTGGTATTATCAGCTACTCCACTTCTGCAGGGACTTCCTTTTTGACAAAAAGCTTCACTCCTCCATGTCCTGCTCCCTGCTATGCAGTCTTGAGCATTATCACTCTCAGCTGCGAGACCATGCCCTTTGTTTTAAAGCCTCAGTGATTTATCCCTATTCATTTATTGATGTTTGTGTGCTTTATTTGGATGGGTTAAATTATCCTCTTTCTAACATTTAAAAAGGTAGCATTTTACTAGGTTTTTACAAGGTTTTTTTATGCTGTTCTATGGTACACACATCAGCTCAGCTTTCTTTGCTCACTGGGTTATTGAGACTGTTAATATCTAGAAAAAAAAAATTACACACTTCACCAATCTACTGGAGAAAGTGGGGTTAATTGCTCACATCAAAGACAAAAAAGCTAAATCGAATACATCTAATTATACTGCAGGATATAAATTCTTAACTGTGAATAGAATAATGTGTTAAGTATTGTAATAAACACATATATTGATCCATGGATATTGACATAAAGACAGGAATCGTGTTGCCTGACATTTATGTTTGCCTGATTTTGACATCGGGGAAATAAAAGCAATATAGACCTTAACACAAAGCAAATTTGCCTGTGAACGCTTGAAGCTTATATCAGTGTTCTATAAAGCCTATATATATATATCATCATATCGAGCAGCCATAAAATTTTATAGTTTTTTTTTTTTTTTTTGGTCAGTGCTTATTAAAAAAAAAAAAAAAATTCAATAATGCAGAATATGCAATGATAAACATTTAATTGATGAGTTGTTAATATAAATAACAATACAAATTATTGTATATTCAGCATATTGACACAAAATGATAACTGCGAATCCACCTTTTGCTGACTGGAGTCCAGTTGTTTCTGTGAATTGCAGTGATCCATTTGCTCCTCTTTCTATAGCAGTCTATACAATATAAATATACCACCGATTTTTTTGTGAAATCTAGTTGTACAGTCAATCGCAAAGCTCTTTCCCATTTTATATGTGTTATGTTTGTATGGAAGCTTGTTTCAGCCACTGAATAAAAAAAAATAAATAATTGTGACTTTCTATCTCACTGACTTTTTTTCTCACAATTGCAAGTTTAAATTGCATGATAAAAAGTCGCAATTGCGAGTTATAAAGTCAGAATTGTATCAATATAAAGTCAGAATTGCATGATATAAAGTCGCAATTGCGTGTTATAACACATAGTTGGAAGTTTATATGTCGAAATTCTGACATCTTTTCTCAGAATTGTAAGATATAAACTCTGAATTGCGACTCATCAGGCCAGTTCTAAGGGGAAAAAAGTTTTTTTCCCCTCAGAAAAGTTTAAATCTCACAATTCCGATTTTTATCATGCATTTCTGACTTTATAACACGCAATTTGCGACTTTATATCTAGCATTTCTGACTTTATATCTTGCAATTCTGACTATAACTCGCAATTCTGACTTTATATCAGGCAATTTTGACTTTATATCTCGCAATTGCGACTTTATATCACGCAATTCTGACTTTATATCACGCAATTCTGACTTTACATCTCGCAATTCTGACTTTATATCTCTCAATTGCGACTTTATATCACGCAATTCTGACTTTACATCTTGCAATTCTGACTTTCCATCTCGCTATTCTGAGAAATAATGTCAGAATTGCGAAAAGTAAACGCGCAATTGTGAGAAAAAAAAGTCTGAATTGTGAGATAAAAAGTCGCAATTACCTTTTATATCTTTCATTCTGTGGCGGAAACAAGCTTCCATATGTTTGTTTTTCGTGGCATTTACGCTGAAAACAAATACAGCTGCTCAGTCTTTTTGCCACTCACTGTGAGTAACTACAGGCACTCCGGCCGATGGTGACGTCACGTGCATTCCCTCTATAGTATTGCGCCATGGAACAAGCATGCCTCGTTCATCATGCTCTTAAGAGTAACATTATCCGTTATGCCCAAACCACACCTATGAATAATGAAGCTACTTCAGACCAACCCCTTTTAGATTTGAATTGAGCGCAAGAGTCATTTATACCGCCGGTAAAATAGCAACGGCGCCAAAGACCCGCCCACAAAGTTACTTGCGCTAAAATAGGTCCCTTAGACATAAAAATGCTTCTTTTCATGTGTTATTTCAACGCATTCTCATCCTTTATCGTCATATAGAACGCTATATGACAAAACAGCGCTATACTACGCACATGGCATCCGTTATTGTTAATATAACACGCGCTGTGATGGTCTGAGCCCGTTCTCATCCTTTAACGTCACATAAAACGCTATATGACAAAACGGCGCTATACAACGCACATGGCACCCTTTATCGTTAATATAACACGCGAACCCAAGATGTTATAAATCCTTAAGCGTGAATATGACACGCAAGACCCTACCCCACACCTAAACTTAGCCCTCACAGGACGTGTTATATTCGACGAACGGGTGCCATGTGCGTAGTATAACGCCGTTTTGTCACATAACGTTCTATATGACGCTAAAGGATGAGAATGCGTTGGATGGTTAGG